>CM044982.1:53706161-53716738 GCA_024586325.1 Stellera chamaejasme | reverse complement strand
CTGACCACTGACCTGGCCTGACCTGGCCTGGCCTGGCCTGGCCTGGCCTGGCCTGGCCTGACCTGGCCTGGCCTGGCCTGGCCTGGCCTGGCCACCTGGCCTGGCCTGACCTGGCCTGGCCTGGCCTGGCCTGGCCTGACCTGGCCTGGCCACTGACCTGGCCTGGCCTGGCCTGGCCTGGCCACTGACCTGGCCTGGCCTGGCCTGGCCTGGCCTGACCTGGCCTGGCCTGGCCTGGCCTGGCCTGGCCTGGCCTGGCCTGGCCTGACCTGACCTGGCCTGGCCACTGACCTGGCCTGGCCACTGACCTGGCCTGGCCTGGCCTGGCCTGGCCACTGGCCTGGCCTGGCCTGACCTGGCCTGGCCTGGCCACTGACCTGGCCTGGCCTGACCTGGCCTGACCTGGCCTGGCCCTGGCCTGGCCTGACCTGGCCTGACCTGGCCCTGACCTGGCCTGGCCTGGCCTGGCCTGGCCTGGCCTGGCCTGGCCACTGACCTGACCTGGCCCTGGCCTGGCCTGGCCTGGCCTGGCCTGGCCTGGCCTGGCCTGGCCTGGCCTGGCCTGACCACTGGCCTGGCCTGGCCTGGCCTGGCCTGGCCTGACCTGGCCTGGCCACTGGCCTGGCCTGGCCTGACCTGGCCCTGGCCTGGCCTGGCCTGGCCTGGCCTGGCCTGGCCTGGCCCTGACCTGGCCTGGCCTGGCCTGACCTGGCCTGACCTGGCCTGGCCTGGCCTGGCCTGGCCTGACCTGACCTGGCCTGGCCTGACCTGGCCTGGCCCCTGGCCTGGCCTGACCTGGCCTGGCCTGGCCTGGCCTGGCCACCTGGCCTGGCCTGGCCTGACCTGGCCCTGGCCTGGCCTGACCTGGCCTGGCCTGGCCTGACCTGGCCTGGCCTGGCCTGGCCTGGCCCTGGCCTGGCCTGGCCTGACCTGGCCTGGCCTGGCCTGGCCTGGCCTGGCCTGGCCTGACCTGGCCTGGCCTGGCCTGGCCTGGCCTGGCCTGGCCTGGCCTGGCCTGGCCTGGCCTGGCCTGACCTGGCCTGGCCACTGGCCTGGCCTGGCCTGGCCTGGCCTGGCCTGGCCTGACTGGCCTGGCCTGGCCTGGCCTGGCCTGGCCTGGCCTGGCCTGGCCTGGCCTGGCCACTGACCTGCCTGGCCTGGCCTGGCCTGGCCTGGCCTGACCTGGCCTGGCCCTGGCCTGGCCTGGCCTGGCCTGGCCTGGCCACTGGCCTGGCCTGACCTGGCCTGGCCTGGCCTGGCCTGACCTGGCCTGGCCTGACCTGGCCTGGCCTGGCCTGGCCTGGCCTGGCCTGGCCTGGCCTGGCCTGACCTGGCCTGACCTGGCCTGGCCACTGGCCTGGCCTGGCCTGGCCTGGCCTGGCCTGGCCTGGCCTGACCTGGCCTGACCTGGCCTGGCCTGGCCTGGCCTGGCCTGGCCTGGCCTGGCCTGGCCTGGCCTGGCCTGGCCTGGCCTGGCCTGGCCTGGCCTGGCCTGGCCTGGCCTGGCCTGGCCTGGCCTGGCCTGGCCTGGCCTGGCCTGGCCTGGCCTGGCCTGGCCTGGCCTGGCCTGACCTGGCCTGGCCTGGCCTGGCCTGGCCTGGCCTGGCCTGGCCTGGCCTGGCCACTGGCCTGGCCTGGCCTGGCCACTGGCCTGGCCTGGCCTGGCCTGGCCTGGCCTGGCCTGGCCTGGCCTGGCCTGGCCTGGCCTGACCTGGCCTGGCCTGGCCTGGCCTGGCCTGGCCTGGCCTGGCCTGACCTGGCCTGGCCTGGCCTGGCCTGGCCTGGCCTGGCCTGGCCTGGCCTGGCCTGGCCCTGGCCTGGCCTGGCCACCTGGCCTGGCCTGGCCTGGCCTGGCCTGGCCTGACCTGGCCTGGCCTGGCCTGGCCTGGCCTGGCCTGGCCTGACCTGGCCTGGCCTGGCCACTGGCCTGGCCTGGCCTGGCCTGGCCTGGCCTGGCCTGGCCACTGACCTGGCCTGGCCTGCCACTGGCCTGGCCTGGCCTGGCCTGGCCTGGCCTGGCCTGGCCTGACCTGGCCTGGCCTGGCCTGGCCTGGCCTGGCCTGGCCTGGCCTGGCCTGGCCTGGCCTGGCCTGACCTGGCCTGGCCTGGCCCTGACCACTGACCTGGCCTGGCCTGGCCACCTGACCTGCCTGGCCTGGCCTGGCCTGGCCTGACCTGGCCTGACCTGGCCTGGCCTGGCCTGACCTGGCCTGGCCTGGCCTGACCTGGCCCTGGCCTGGCCACCTGACCACTGGCCTGGCCTGGCCCTGACCTGGCCTGGCCTGGCCTGGCCTGGCCTGGCCTGGCCTGGCCTGGCCTGGCCTGGCCTGGCCTGACCTGGCCTGGCCTGGCCTGGCCTGACCTGGCCTGGCCTGGCCTGGCCTGGCCTGGCCTGACCTGGCCTGACCTGGCCTGGCCTGGCCACTGGCCTGGCCTGGCCACCTGGCCTGGCCTGGCCTGGCCTGGCCTGGCCTGGCCTGGCCTGGCCTGGCCTGGCCTGGCCTGGCCTGACCTGGCCTGGCCTGGCCTGGCCTGGCCTGGCCTGACCTGGCCTGGCCTGGCCTGGCCTGGCCTGGCCTGACCTGGCCTGGCCTGGCCTGACCTGGCCTGGCCACTGACCTGGCCTGGCCTGGCCTGGCCTGGCCTGACCTGGCCACTGGCCCTGGCCTGGGCCTGGCCTGGCCTGACCTGGCCTGGCCTGACCTGGCCTGGCCTGACCTGGCCTGACCTGGCCTGGCCTGGCCTGGCCTGGCCTGGCTGGCCTGGCCTGGCCTGGCCTGGCCTGGCCTGGCCTGGCCCTGGCCTGGCCTGACCACTGCCTGACCTGGCCTGGCCTGGCCTGGCCTGGCCTGGCCTGACCTGGCCTGGCCTGGCCTGGCCTGGCCTGGCCTGACCTGGCCTGGCCTGGCCTGGCCTGGCCTGGCCTGGCCTGGCCCCTGGCCTGGCCTGGCCCTGACCTGGCCACTGACCTGGCCTGGCCTGGCCTGGCCTGGCCTGACCTGACCTGGCCACTGACCTGACCTGGCCTGACCTGGCCTGACCTGGCCTGGCCACTGGCCTGGCCTGGCCTGACCTGGCCTGACCTGACCTGGCCTGACCTGACCTGGCCTGGCCTGGCCTGGCCTGGCCTGACCTGACCTGGCCTGGCCCTGGCCTGGCCTGGCCTGGCCACTGACCTGGCCCTGGCCTGGACCTGGCCTGGCCTGGCCTGGCCTGGCCTGGCCTGACCTGGCCACTGACCTGACCTGGCCTGGCCTGGCCTGGCCTGGCCTGGCCTGGCCTGGCCTGACCTGGCCTGGCCTGACCTGACCTGGCCTGGCCACTGGCCTGGCCTGGCCTGGCCTGGCCACCTGGCCTGGCCTGGCCTGGCCTGGCCTGGCCCTGGCCTGGCCTGGCCTGACCTGGCCACTGGCCTGGCCTGGCCTGGCCACTGACCTGGCCTGACCTGACCTGGCCTGGCCCTGGCCTGACCTGGCCTGGCCTGGCCTGGCCACTGACCTGACCTGACCACTGACCTGACCTGGCCACTGGCCTGGCCACTGGCCTGGCCTGGCCTGGCCTGACCTGGCCTGACCTGGCCTGGCCTGGCCACTGGCCTGACCTGGCCTGGCCTGAGCCTGACCTGGCCTGGCCTGGCCACTGACCACTGGCCACTGGCCTGACCTGGCCACTGGCCTGGCCACTGACCTGACCTGACCTGCCTGACCTGGCCTGGCCTGGCCTGGCCTGACCTGGCCTGGCCTGGCCTGGCCTGGCCTGGCCTGACCTGGCCACTGACCTGACTGGCCTGGCCTGACCTGACCACTGGCCTGGCCTGACCTGACCTGGCCTGACCTGGCCTGACCTGCCTGGCCTGACCTGACCTGACCTGGCCTGGCCCTGACCTGACCTGACCTGGCCTGGCCACTGACCTGGCCTGACCTGGGCCTGGCCCTGGCCTGACCTGACCTGACCTGGCCTGGCCTGGCCACTGACCCTGGCCTGGCCCTGGCCTGACCTGGCCACTGGCCTGGCCTGACCACTGGCCTGGCCTGACCTGGCCTGGCCTGACCACTGGCCTGGCCACCTGGCCTGGCCCTGGCCCTGGCCTGGCCTGACTGGCCTGGCCTGGCCTGACCACTGACCTGGCCTGGCCACTGACCTGGCCTGGCCTGGCCTGGCCTGGCCTGGCCCTGGCCTGACCTGGCCTGGCCTGGCCTGGCCTGGCCTGACCTGGCCACTGGCCACTGGCCTGGCCTGGCCTGGCCCTGACCTGGCCTGGCCACTGACCTGACCTGACCCTGCCTGGCCTGACCACTGACCTGACCTGGCCTGGCCTGACCTGGCCACTGGCCTGGCCTGGCCTGGCCTGACCCTGACCTGGCCTGGCCTGGCTGGCCTGACCTGGCCTGGCCTGACCTGGCCACTGACCTGGCCTGGCCACTGGCCTGACCTGGCCTGGCCTGACCTGGCCTGGCCTGACCTGACCTGGCCACTGACCACTGACCTGGCCTGACCTGGCCTGGCCTGGCCCTGACCTGGCCACTGACCTGGACCTGGCCTGACCTGGCCTGGCCACCTGGCCTGACCTGACCTGGCCTGACCTGACCTGGCCACTGACCTGGCCTGGCCTGACCTGACCTGGCCTGGCCTGGCCTGGCCTGGCCTGGCCTGGCCTGACCTGGCCTGGCCTGACCTGACCTGGCCTGACCTGGCCTGACCCTGGCCTGGCCACCCTGACCACTGACCTGGCCCTGGCCCTGACCTGACCTGACCACTGACCTGGCCTGGCCTGGCCTGGCCTGACCCACTGACCTGACCTGGCCCTGACCTGACCCTGGCCTGGCCTGGCCTGGCCTGGCCTGACCCTGCTGGCCTGGCCTGACCTGGCCTGACCCTGGCCACTGACCCTGACCTGACCTGGCCACTGACCTGGCCTGGCCTGGCCTGGCCTGGCCTGGCCTGGCCTGACCTGGCCTGGCCACCTGACCTGGCCTGGCCTGGCCCTGGCCTGGCCCCTGGCCTGGCCTGACCTGACCACTGACCTGACCACTGACCTGACCTGGCCTGACTGACTGGCCTGGCCACTGACCTGACCTGGCCTGACCTGGCCTGGCCACTGACCTGGCCTGGCCACTGGCCTGACCTGGCCTGGCCTGACCTGGCCCTGACCTGACCTGGCCTGACCTGGCCTGGCCTGGCCTGCCTGACCTGGCCTGGCCCCTGACCACTGACCTGACCTGACCACTGACCTGGCCTGGCCTGGCCTGGCCTGGCCTGGCCTGACCTGGCCTGGCCACTGACCTGGCCTGGCCTGGCCTGGCCACTGACCTGACCTGCCTGGCCTGGCCACTGACCTGGCCTGACCTGGCCTGGCCTGGCCTGGCCTGGCCTGGCCTGACCTGGCCTGCCTGGCCACTGGCCTGACCTGGCCTGGCCTGACCTGACCTGGCCTGACCTGACCTGACCTGACCTGGCCTGGCCCTGGCCACTGACCTGACCTGGCCTGGCCCTGGCCTGGCCTGGCCACCTGGCCTGGCCTGGCCACCTGGCCACTGGCCTGGCCTGACCTGACCTGACCTGGCCTGGCCTGACCTGGCCTGGCCTGGCCTGACCTGGCCTGACCACTGACCTGACTGGCCACTGACCTGGCCTGGCCTGGCCTGGCCTGGCCTGGCCTGACCTGACCTGGCCTGACCTGACCACTGACCTGGCCTGGCCTGGCCTGGCCACTGACCTGACCACCTGACCTGACCACTGGCCTGGCCACTGGCCCTGGCCACTGGCCTGGCCTGACCTGGCCTGACCTGACCTGGCCTGGCCTGGCCACTGGCCTGACCTGACCTGACCTGGCCTGACCTGACCTGACCACTGGCCTGACCTGGCCTGGCCTGGCCTGGCCTGGCCTGACCTGACCTGGCCTGGCCTGACCTGGCCACTGGCCTGGCCTGACCTGGCCTGGCCTGACCACTGACCTGGCCTGACCTGGCCTGACCTGGCCTGACCTGGCCTGACCCTGACCTGACCTGACCTGGCCCTGGCCACTGACCTGACCCTGGCCTGACCTGGCCTGGCCTGACCTGACCTGACCTGACCTGACCTGACCTGACCTGGCCTGGCCCTGACCTGACCTGACCTGACCCTGACCTGGCCTGACTGACCACCTGACCTGCCTGGCCACTGGCCTGGCCTGGCCTGGCCTGACCTGACCTGACCTGGCCTGGCCTGACCTGGCCTGACCTGACCTGGCCTGACCACTGACCTGGCCCACTGGCCTGGCCTGGCCTGGCCTGGCCCTGGCCTGGCCTGGCCTGACCTGACCTGGCCTGACCTGACCACTGGCCTGACACCTGGCCTGACCTGACCTGACCTGACCTGACCACTGACCTGGCCTGACCTGACCTGGCCCTGACCTGGCCACCTGGCCTGACCTGACCTGGCCTGGCCACTGACCACTGACCTGACCTGGCCTGACCTGACACTGGCCTGACCTGGCCTGACCTGGCCTGACCACTGACCTGGCCACTGACCTGGCCTGACCACTGGCCTGGCCACCCTGGCCTGACCTGACCTGACCTGGCCTGACCTGGCCACTGGCCTGGCCTGACCACCTGACCTGGCCACTGGCCCTGGCCTGACCTGGCCTGACCTGACCTGGCTGGCCACTGACCTGACCTGACCACCTGACCTGACCTGGCCTGGCCACTGACCTGGCCTGGCCTGACCTGGCCTGACCTGACCTGGCCTGACCTGGCCTGGCCTGGCCTGGCCACCTGGCCACTGGCCTGGCCTGGCCTGACCCTGGCCTGGCCTGACCTGACCTGGCCTGACCTGGCCTGACCTGGCCTGACCTGGCCACTGACCTGACCTGACTGACCTGGCCTGGCCTGGCCTGGCCTGGCCTGACCACTGCCACTGACCTGACCTGACCACCACTGACCTGACCTGACCTGGCCTGGCCTGGCCACTGGCCTGACCTGACCTGGCCTGGCCTGACCTGACCTGACCCTGGCCTGGCCTGACCTGACCTGGCCTGGCCTGGCCTGGCCTGGCCCTGGCCTGGCCACTGGCCTGACCTGGCCTGGCCTGACCTGGCCACTGACCTGGCCACTGACCTGACCTGGCCACTGACCCTGGCCACCTGACCTGGCCTGGCCTGGCCTGGCCTGACCTGACCTGACCTGACCTGGCCTGACCTGGCCCTGGCCTGACCTGGCCTGACCTGACCTGACCTGACCTGACCTGAGCTGACCTGGCCTGACCCTGACCTGGCCACTGACCTGGCCTGGCCACTGACCACTGACCTGGCCTGGCCACTGACCTGGCCACTGACCTGGCCTGACCTGACCTGGACACTGACCTGACCACTGACCTGGCCACTGACCTGCCCTGGCCTGACCTGACCTGGCCCTGACCTGACCTGACCACTGACCTGACCTGACCACTGACCACTGACCACTGACCTGGCCCTGGCCTGGCCTGGCCTGGCCTGGCCTGGCCTGACCTGACCTGGCCCTGGCCTGACCACTGACCTGACCTGACCTGACCACTGGCCACTGGCCACTGACCTGGCCACTGACCTGGCCTGACCTGACCTGACCTGACCTGGCCTGACCTGACCTGGCCTGGCCTGACCTGACCTGGCCTGACCTGGCCTGACCACTGGCCTGGCCTGGCCTGACCACTGGCCTGGCCTGACCTGGCCACTGGCCTGGCCTGGCCTGGCCACTGACCTGACCACCTGACCTGACCCTGGCCTGACCTGGCCTGACCACTGGCCTGACCTGACCTGGCCTGACCTGACCTGGCCTGGCCTGGCCTGACCTGGCCTGACCTGGCCTGACCTGACCTGGCCTGGCCTGACCTGACCTGGCCACTGACCTGGCCTGGCCTGGCCTGGCCTGACCTGACCTGGCCTGGCCTGGCCTGGCCTGGCCTGGCCTGACCACTGACCTGGCCTGACCTGGCCTGGCCTGACCTGACCTGACCTGGCCTGGCCTGGCCTGACCTGGCCTGACCTGACCTGGCCTGACCACCTGCCCTGGCCTGACCTGACCTGGCCACTGACCTGACCTGACCCTGACCACTGGCCTGGCCACTGACCTGACCCTGACCTGGCCCTGGCCTGGCCTGACCACTGACCTGACCTGGCCTGACCACTGACCTGGACCTGACCTGGCCTGACCTGGCCACTGACCTGGCCCTGGCCACCACTGACCTGGCCTGGCCTGGCTGACCTGGCCACCTGGCCTGGACCTGACCTGGCCTGACCTGGCCCTGACCTGGGCCTGGCCTGACCTGGCCTGACCTGGCCTGACCTGACCACTGGCCTGGCCTGACCCTGACCTGACCTGGCCACTGACCTGGCCTGACCTGACCTGACCTGACCTGGCCACTGGCCTGACCTGGCCTGACCTGACCTGACCTGGCCTGACCTGACCTGACCTGACCTGGCCACTGGCCTGACCTGACCTGGCCCTGGCCTGGCCCTGACTGACCTGACCTGGCCACTGGCCTGGCCTGACCTGACCTGACCTGGCCACTGACCCTGACCACTGACCTGACCTGGCCACTGACCTGGCCCTGGCCTGGCCACTGACCTGGCCTGACTGGCCTGACCACTGACCTGACCTGACCACTGACCTGACCTGACCACCTGACCTGGCCACTGGCCTGGCCACTGACCTGACCTGGCCACTGGCCTGGCCTGACCTGGCCTGGCCTGGCCACTGACCTGGCCTGACCTGACCTGACCTGGCCTGACCTGGCCACCACCTGACCTGGCCTGGCCTGACCTGGCCACTGGCCTGGCCCTGACCTGACCTGGCCTGGCCTGACCACTGGCCTGACCTGGCCACTGACCTGGCCTGGCCACTGACCTGGCCACTGACCTGGCCTGGCCCTGACCTGACTGACCACTGACCTGGCCCTGACCACTGACCTGGCCTGACCTGACCTGACCTGGCCTGGCCTGACCTGGCCTGGCCTGGCCTGACCTGACACTGACCTGACCACTGACCTGGCCACTGACCACTGACCTGACCTGGCCTGGCCTGACCTGGCCTGACCTGGCCACTGACCTGACCTGGCTGACCTGGCCTGACCTGACCTGACCTGACCTGACCTGGCCTGGCCTGACCTGGCCTGGCCTGGCCTGACCTGACCACCTGGCCTGGCCTGGCCACCTGACCTGGCCTGACCTGGCCTGACCTGGCCTGGCCTGGCTGGCCTGACCCTGACCTGGCCTGGCCTGACCACCTGACCTGGCCTGACCTGGCCTGACCTGACCCTGACCTGACCTGACCTGACCTGGCCTGACCCTGACCCTGGCCACTGACCACTGCCTGACCTGGCCTGGCCCACTGACCTGACCTGACCTGGCCTGACCTGGCCTGGCCCACCTGACCTGGCCTGGCCTGGCCACTGACCTGACCTGACCTGACCTGGCCTGACTGACCTGGCCTGACCTGGCCTGGCCTGGCCTGACCTGGCCTGACCACTGACCTGACCTGACCTGACCTGGCCTGGCCACTGACCTGACCTGGCCTGGCCTGGCCCCTGGCCTGGCCTGACCACTGGCCTGGCCCTGGCCACTGACCCCTGACCTGACCTGACCACTGACCTGGCCTGACCTGACCTGACCTGGCCCTGACCTGACCACTGGCCTGGCCTGACCTGACCACTGGCCTGACCCTGGCCTGACCTGACCTGACCTGACCTGGCCTGGCCTGGCCTGACCACTGACCTGGCCTGGCCACTGGCCTGGCCACCTGACCTGGCCTGGCCTGGCCTGACCTGACCTGACCTGACCTGACCTGGCCACTGACCTGGCCTGACCTGGCCACTGACCTGGCCACCACTGACCTGGCCTGGCCTGGCCCTGACCCTGGCCTGGCCTGGCCACTGCCTGGCCTGACCACTGACCTGGCCACCTGACCTGACCTGGCCTGGCCACTGGCCTGACCTGGCCTGACCTGACCTGGCCCTGACCTGGCCACTGGCCTGGCCACCTGACCTGACCTGACCTGACCACTGACCTGGCCACTGACCTGGCCTGACCTGACCTGGCCCTGGCCTGGCCACTGACCTGGCCACCTGACCTGACCTGGCCTGGCCACTGGCCACCTGACCTGACTGACCTGGCCTGGCCTGACCTGGCCTGACCTGACCACTGGCCACTGACCTGGCCACCTGGCCTGGCCACCTGACCTGACCTGGCCTGACCTGACCACTGACCTGGCCACTGACCACTGGCCTGACCTGGCCTGGCCTGGCCTGACCTGACCTGACCCTGACCCTGACCTGACCTGGCCACTGACCTGACCCTGACCACTGGCCTGACCTGGCCTGACCTGGCTGACCACCTGACCCTGACCTGGCCTGGCCACTGGCCACTGACCTGGCCTGACCTGGCCTGACCCTGGCCTGGCCTGGCCTGGCCTGACCTGACCTGGCCCTGACCCTGGCCTGACCTGACCCTGGCCTGACCCTGGCCTGGCCTGGCCTGACCACTGGCCTGACCTGACCACTGACCTGGCCTGGCCTGGCCTGACCTGGCCTGACCTGACCTGGCCTGACCACCTGGCCTGGCCTGAGCC